>JADLZL010006979.1:0-26053 GCA_015844335.1 Chrysopogon serrulatus | reverse complement strand
GACCTAGGCTTGGACTTGGGGCTGTGGGGCCCCGTGGGTGGGTCCCCGGGGCCCGTGGGCCACCCGGTGGGGCGGGTCCACATGCCCGTCGTGGGCCAGCGTGGGCCCATACGTTGGCCCGTCCGAGGCCCGTTTTGGCCCGTCCGTGGCCCGTTTTTGCCCGTTCTCGTTGCGTTTTCACCGGTTTCCCGCCGCGCTCTCCACGTAGAGGGACTTAGCCATTATTTCACCCGCTGGTCGGGCCCGTTGTGGCCCGTTTCCGCGCCACGCGAGCCACTCCGGCCCGTTCGAGGCCCGATGTGGCCTCCCGTGGCCCGTGCGGAGCCGTTTATGGCGTGAAGGGGACTACTTGGGCACTATTGGGCACTATGTAGCCACTTTGGCGGCGTCCCGTAGGTACAAGCGTGGCGCGCTGCCCCTCTCCATCCGCATTTGTGCTGCACAACCCTTCATCCACGCTTGCCCTATGGGTGTGTCGTGGCACTTTTGCCACAGCGTGCATCCGCACTTGCCATGTAGGTAGGCGGACTTGCTACGCTGCATTGGGACTTAGCCGATTAGGTGAGCCCGCACTTTGCCACACGACCATGCATCACACTTGCCACTATGTAGTGACTTGGGGACTTAGCCGATTCTTTGCCACACGACCGTGCATCACACCTGCCACTATGTAGTGACTTGGGGACTTAGCCGATTCTTTACCACAAAACCGTGCATCACACTTGCCCGATGACTTGCAGCGTGGGACTTGGCTAGGCTCTGCCACGCAACCGTGCATCACACTTGCCACTATGCGGTGGCTTGGAGAATAGCGGATTCTTTGCCACACAACCATGCATCACACTTGGCACATGGCCAACTCATGGGACTTGGCTAGGCTGTGGCACGCAGCCGTGCGTCGCACTTGCCGCTATGCGGTGAGTTGGGGACTTGGCCGGTTTTCATGGCCCTCAGTGGCCTAGCTGGTTTCCACGGCGTCCGGAGGAGTCACGCGGGGCGCGAGCCTGACCCTGGGTGGGAGAGTGGAGGGGGGAGGGACGAATCCGTGCGACGCAGGGCTGGATCTCAGTGGATCGTGGCAGCAAGGCCACTCTGCCACTTACAATGCCCCGTCGCGTTTTAAGTGTGTTGGCACAAAATCTGCACCCTGCGCCAAGCACACAGCAAGCCGGCGTGACTTCAATCGGACAGCCGCACGGTTTGGAGATCCGGAAGCGTGCCAGTCAGTTTGACCTGAAAACTGACAAGGGACAAAGAAACTGTTAAATACAAAATCGGAACGTGTCGGATGAGACCAGACAGTTCCGTATATACGGCCCTGAAGCCACTTACGACGACATACAGCTATAGAAGCTGTCTGCCAATCATGCATACGATTCATTCGGCTAATATGAAGGTGAAACACGTAGTGTATTGATTACCGAACATGCATGCATAAGAAGACATGTTTGAACAAGTGAAAGTTAACCATGAATTGAAGCATAACCAAGCTCGGCAATACAGCCGACTCGGGGTCCATGAAGAAGGAACATACAAGTTATCACGAATAAACTAATCAAAGACCTGCATCTGCCGCACGATACCCGATCCTATCAAAGTCTAAGCGTTTCTAACATGCAAGAACCCGCAGCATGTAACAATCTAGATTGATCCAATTCGGCTACGTAAGCATACGATCTATTTATCATGATAATATAAGAGTAAAGAACATTAGAGAGCAAATAGATCTATAAAATAAGAAGCCGAAACCGATCAAATCTAGATTGGGCAAAAGAGTGTTACAAATAAATAAAATATTAAAGTCATGCAACACGTGATAACTTAATGAATCTACTAGATCTTGCCAAATCTATTAGAGCCGATAACTAATCCTTGAACCAGATCCTAGCCTGCCGCACGACTCACGATCTAACCAAGAATCGATAACTATCTTGCCTCGCTAAGCTATCAAGCGGGCCTTTGCCGCATGGCCATCTAGTCGAGATAGACAAAGCATAAGCAAAGACTTCTTGATCATCAAGTAGACGCCTGCCGCACGGCCATCCCATCGAGACGAACAAGACTACTTGCATCAAGATCTAAATCCACCGCATGATACTAGACATGATAGCAAGGTTGCCGGAACTTACGGAGGTCGACGGATCGATTGGCTCCTCTCGAAGAACTCGACGACACGACAAAAGGGACTCGAAACGTGGCACGGGGCCGGTTGTATTGATTTGATTGTGTATATCGTTTACAATGACTAGGGTGCATATTTATAGTCTGGGCTAACAGACCGTACGTGACTTACCTAACAATAGTATCTAAATACAAGGAATATTAAAATACATAGACTCTAATTTCCCTCATGTAGAGTCTTGTCGTTGAAGCTTTCTTGACCGACACCTTCTCCTCTGTTCTGATCGGCAAAGGTCTCGTACGTAGATATGGATATTTTGCCTTGCCGAGCATATATATGGGAATAATATCTTGGCCAGTTGGGTATATACACATATACGTATACAACACATCCTTGTTCCTTCCATCGTGACGTGCATCTGGACTTTTAGCTTATTTTAAATAAAATAATCCTCCTTTTCCTCAACAGCCACGTTCACGAAATCCCATATAATCTTCCGTACATGTGTACATCTCTTGATCTCTCCTTGCAATTGCCTTCCTTGTACACACAAGACTGCATCATCCATCTTCCGCATATTTGTTTGGCCAAATAATCCAAGGACTCCTTTTGGCCTTCAGTATAATATACGTATGCGTGCATGGGCTCCCTCTTGTCGTGCTTACTCATACGTACATAATCGAATATGCAAATCTGGTGTCCATGTATATATGTATATCTCCTTTGCTTAGTTTGCTTAGCAGCCACGTGATAACTTTAATGAGCCATACACATGCATAGCCGATCATGCAATCAGCTCTCCTTTCATTCGGCAACAGAGATGACCATTCGGCAATAGAGATAACGACTGTCGATTTAGCTGATTGCCGATTCCTTGCTAATGAAGCCCCTTCGACCGACGCTTCTTCTCTGGCCTGGTCCAACCGTCAAAGCTCTTCGTGTAGGCACATTATGCTAGGTATGTGCACAAGTACGATACTCGACTGTCACATACATGCATGCCTCTTTGCCGAATAGAATAATGTTCTTCATTCGGTTCTTCATTCGGTAATAGAGACTGATCGAGTCAACTCGGTATACGGCGGCCGATGATAACCACATGCTTGGAGAAGTGCACATGATCCGATTAGCTCGGTTTAATAACATATATTCCATCCAGCTCCTTCTTCATCACTTTAAAGCTCCAGGCCGGGCTTTTAATCGATCCTGCCCCTTTAGGATTTTGCCGATCGACCAACTTACCGAATGATCTTACCGAATACTCTTCTGGACCGATATGTCGGCTTTTTACCGAATGCTCTTTTCACTTCTTCAAGTCTGTCATCTTATTTGCACGCGATTTTGGGCTGAATCTCCGTTTACCAAAATCTTGTGTTAACACAGCCCCCAAGTTCGGAGTATGAATCTTCATGCTTTGAACTTTTTTGATCCAAATTGCCTCCCCTTGATGCACTATTGTTGCCGATGAGTCTTTTTGTTCCCTTGAATTATGCTCGCTTGGAAAGACAGCTTCCACCACATTCCCACACTTCGTACTTTAGTCCTGTAAAACAACAACTCTCCAATACACGTGGAAATAGGTTAGGAGTACATGCATATGCGTATAAATATTATATTTCCTCCATTTTCGTTGATCAAGAGATGCTGCAATGTCGATTACGTTACAAGAGTATCGGGTTTATAATTAAGATTTCTTTCGAATTTGAATAAAATGGTACTCTACTCATCCATCTACCCTTTTGAACCATGGGGCTTATAATCCTTGCTATGTCCTTGAGCAATTGTAAGATAGAACAGTCACAAAAAATTACTTATCTCTTATTCTTTGATCACCTTCAATCCGGAAGTTTTGTGTTTTTTTTTTTTATTTTATTTTATACAATTTTTATGCTCGGTTTTCGGACGCTTGTCCGTCATTTTTATTTCCGAGAAATAGGTGACTTCGGTTTTTGGCGGACACTTGTCCGTCATTTTTATTTCCGAGATATCATATAGTATTGCTAAGTCAAACATCGAACCATAAGGAGATACAAATCATATGCTTAGATCAAGAATTTTTATTTTATTTTATTTTTCCTTGTACATAACATTTTCTCTTATCATCTTAATCTATGAGGCTACTTAGGCTTTTGCCCCTTTATTATATTTTTATAACTCAGTTCTCCGCGAACACGTGTTCGCTCGTTTTTTATTTCTGAGTTTTTTTTTTAACATAGCCTCATATCCTAATCAAAGAGAAAATACACATACAAGATATTTTATTTTAAGATAAGCTTGATCTTAGGCATATAATTATAATCTACACTAGTGGTCACAACAATTTGACAAAGCTCAACATGATATTTTATTAGTTTGATTTTTTAGAAAATTCATCCGGATCTCAAGTTTTCTCTAATAATGTCATAGTAAATTTTACTTCCATTCTTATTATACAACCACTTTTAAACAGAGCTTGGATTCTATGCAACCCACAAGTTTTAAAGACTTCAAGACAAGTATTATAACCACTAAACCCAAATTTTTAAAGAAATCAAATTTATAAACTAGACACAAGTGAAAAATAAAAAACGAGCATCTATTCATCATCTCAACAATGGATAAACCTAAAACATATGGAATTATTTTCCAGATTTAATCTTAGCAATAATGCAGGTATTTTAAATTTGAAACTTAGATACTGCTAGAGAAGTGAGGATAGAGTGGCGCAAACCATCGTTTGAAGCTGAAGGAGCCGGTAGAAATTATCTTGTCCTTCTTTATGATGGATCGCTCGATGTTGCGTCACCTGATCTTGATCACACATATGCGCTTTTCCTCTTTTAAGCCGATAAGTGCCTTCGCTTAGGAAACACTCTCCATAATGATGTTTTCGTCGGTTATGCTTTTTCGGTTTTTGCATCTAGAAGCCAGTACTACTATTGAGAACTCAATGTTAGTAGCCAATCATTCTTCTGAATAGAATACGTAGCTCCTTTGTTAATTGGCTGTAATTTCCCAAATGTAATATCCTCTTGGCGTCTTCTTATTTTCCTTGCACAGTCTGGCCAAGCAATAATAACATATTCCTCTTGCCAACATAATCTTCCTTCGTCAATTAACTTGCTTGGCCTTGTTCGTGAGACTTGCTAAACATAGGCGGCCAAATATATTGATTGGCCATGCTTGCTCAAGCATTCTTGGCCGTAGCTGAACATGCAAGTCCATTGATTATGTATATATGTATATATCTCCTTGCATGCGAATCCTCCCGAGTCATGAGTTGATTAATTAATCACCAATCGAAGCTTTACTTTGCGTCATCGAGATTTGGACGACTTCCTCGATGCATTTTAATAATAACTTTCAACCGAACTCCAATCGGCTGTCAGGTCACCTTATTCTTCGATTCATCTTGATCGTCTTGATGACTGGTCACATATATTTTCTCCTCCTATACATTCATGACTTTCTCTCTGCCGAGGCGTGAATCAACCAAACGTAAGAATCGTAAATGACGAGAAAACCGGGAGCCGATGAAGATACGTCCCTAAGTCAATCAAGATCTGTATTCATTGGCTTCTGTGTGGATAGCATATCTACTGGATTAATAACCATATAGAAACTCAAAAGGCAACACTTTGATCCTTTTGTTTCTTCCTTGGTCTATTAGCACAATAGTAACTTTGACCGCTTCTTTCACAGGCATTCTCGCCGCATCCATGGCTGATGTATCCCCGCATGTTGCAGTCGGGACAGATAGTCGTCATCATTGCCTAAACACGCTAGCTGTTGGCCGCATGGGATTTTTAGTAATTCTGAACCACGTAAGCACTTCTCAAATTTCTATATCCAGGTCCGCTTATAAATATTTGTCTTTTGTAAAAGCTAACCATGATGCATACTTTGGCAATGCAGATTAACAACGATGCTCCAGGTGTATTTCTTTCTGATATGTGGCCCCCAAATTTAACAAGATCCTATGTTCAGCTATCAAGTTGATGATGTTATTTCACTTCTTCATCACTGCAATTTCTTTGCCGATAGTTAGATTTAACCGATCATGACTGTATCGGCTATTTTGAGCCTCCGCATATCCAAGCACTTGAGGCACTACTACCAGTGTTTATTCCTCTCGAGCTAGCTGTGGTATGCGCCAAGCTAGATGACCTCATAGCGTGATACTTCATCCGGGCGTAAACTAAGCCAGCACTAGCCCTCCCAAGTCTATCGTTGTTTATTTGTCTTTGGAGATGATGGAGCTAAGTAGCTGATTCAGGTTCGTCGTGATGTACCAATCTATTGATTCTGAGAGCTTGTCGTGACTTTTCCACTTTTCCACTCTCGATTGCTTATGTAGTCCGGCCAAACAATGTTAAAATATTTTCCTAACTCAAATATTCAAGCTGGATTTTGTTTCAACTTTGCCCTCCAATCGGATACTTGTTATCAAGCACCGAGCTTGTTTCCAAGGAGTTGACATCCTTTGACTGAACCAGCATTTTTTTGTTCCATTGGTTTTCCTTCCGATATTTGGACACTACCAATGACAAAGGCTGTGCTTGGTTCTCGATTCCCAAAATATAAATTCCAAGCATCACTCAAAACTGATTCGGCATATCTTTGGAAAAAAATATGTTGCCGATGGTCCTCTATCGGCAGCTAGGTTGTACTCCTTTCGTTCTTTCCGATATAACCTCTCATGACAAAACAATTTAGAGGGTCTTTGATGTCGATGAGTCCAGAGGTTGATGTCCAACAACTTTCAATACTCCAACTTGAGCTTTAACGAGTCGATTCATATATAGCTGATTTATTCCACGAGAAGAGATCGGCATACATACGGAACCAATTTTTGCCGATCACTTATATGTAACCAATTTGCCGGGCGTCGACCAAATGCAGAAACATGTATTTATTGTAAGCCAATTTGATCGTGACATCCGATCAGGCTTCCTTTTTCTTGGTTATAAAATTACTAGCCTTGGATCGAAACCGCTCAAGGCGTTTATGCTCGTCCATATCCAAATGTGCCACCCGGATTAGGCTTTGTTTTTCTTTCATAAGGTCTCCTATTATTTTCCTCCGATGTAACCTCTCATGATGACTAGGTAGTTCATGAATGTCCCGGTGACGACGCTGACATTGAGTGTATTGAGTATTCATAAAAGATGAGCTCGGCGGTGCGTGGATGCATGTACGACGGGTTCAGCCCCCCGCCTTGCGTCGATGCGTAGGGAGCTTTGAGACACCGAACACACTCGTCTCAATGATCTTCTATTGAGGAAATTTTTGTTCCATCTGTTTAGCCGATGCATCTTTCTTCGATAGATGGAATATAGTAGCAACGGCTTTTGACTTTTCTGTCAACCCTCATTGCAAGTTCGCAAAATTACAAGAACAATCCCGAGAGTTGCCGATAACACTTATCATGAGAACTGCCGATCAAAAGATGGAACGGCAAATAACCCTTTTCCGGCTATCATACTATCTCGTCCCTTTCTCTACATCTCTGTCTTTGGATACTCTACATCTCTGTCTTTGGACTGTCATCTTTTATGTCGAAGGTCAACAATGAGACGAGGTCCTTGATGTTCGAAAAAGAGTAGCTAATAATAATATAGCCTGATGGATGAAAACTTATAGCCACTTTGTTTTTGATGCTTTGAATAGCATGACACCTGCACATACAAACTTGAACTTTGTCCGCTTGGATTTGTTCCGTGTTATTAGTTGTTCACGCCCATCTCTCGTTTCTGTTCCATAAATGTTCTTGGCCTCTAAAATTTCTGTTTTCTTGATAGATATCATTGGTAACCTCCAATTAGCCAGAGTGTTCAAACTTCGGCTATGCTAGAACGACGATCGTTAATCATCGGTGGTAATTTGATCTTGTCTTCAACTTTCTCGAATTAATTAATTTATTCTTCATGACTCGATTGCATAAGCGAAGTCAATCCAACAGAGCCATTACCAAAACTTTAGTATCGATCATCTTGTCTTCGGCTATATTATCTTTCCCAAAATCAATTAGCCAATAGAGCTGAAGATTAGTCAATATGGATTGAGGGAAGTAGCCGATTCTATTTTAGGAAAAGCAATCGGCATGCACTGAACTAATTTTTGCCGATCGGGTATACGTAACCAATCCGCTGGCAACTTCCTCCGTTTCCTACTTCATGCTCTTTACTTTACTTTCTCACGACCGATTGATTTGATGTGCTACTCCTCGGCCTTTATGTCTCTCGATGGTCTCATGCGACAAAGTGATGATGACATAAGTACGCGCTGGCTTTCTAATGGGGAAATCCTTGGGTTCATCATCCATCCTTTAGTTTAGCCAATTTCTAAATATCTCCAATTGGTCTGTCGGTACCATCGTTCTAGTCTCCTTATTTCCTCGCGTAGTCCATCGTATGTTGATGTCGAATTGCTGATATGTAAACTCCACTTTGCTGACATATGCGGTAGTTCTTGTTGCTAATGAACTCAATGGTTGACAAAGCCGAAACTAATAAGCAGAGTGATCATATACAGAAGACTAGAGGAAGAGATGAGCCCGGTGTGCGGTGCATTCTTGTGACGCTGGTCCAAGTTCCCGACGCATTATCGATGTGGGGAGGTCGAGGCGCCGAGTGTTTTCATCTATAAAGTCTTCTTTTGTCGTTGGTTCCTATGATGAACTCATATTTCCAACTTTCAGCTTTGACGATCGCCTATGTTCATCTTTTTTCTGATCGCCTTCCAAGTTCTGAATTCGACGGCGTCATTACCTCGAATATTTAATTTGGTAACCTTTTCTTGAACTGATGCATTATTCAGATTGAAAACCGAACCGGCCTCCCAGCTGATGTATATCTATCCGTGGAGCCGATGGAGGTGAGTAGCTAACTCAGTTTATCGTGACGCATCTGGATCCTTGAGGTTCTACCTCCTTCTTCATGAGCCATCTAGATCTGATGCCTTATTATACCCTTTTTTCGGTCTTGATCGATCCTCCTCGTAATATGACCAGTGACGATATTTATTAAGCCGAGTAACATCTCTGGTTTAGCTGAATCCACAATATCCTTTGAGCACTGAATCAACAATTGTTGTCGGCTCTCTCCCTTCATTGGTTTTCATGTTTAAACTTTTTGCCGATCGGCCGGTGGCGTATCGTCGTATATATATGGCATAACAATATTTCCAGCGCTCATATTGGATTTATTTAACCGATCAGCTGCATATGTACCATATATATACACCCATATCTCTCGTATGACATGTACATACATTCCTGATAGACTTGGCTTCCTCTTTTCAATCGGCTATCATGTGGGAGCCGATTAGGCGATAAGAAATATTTTCTATTGATCGCTGGAGTGATCCATATCGACCTTTGTACCATCTTATCTGCGGCGGAACATAGTAATCGTTCAGTCATCAATTGACATATCTATTTTTCTTGAACTCTGCTCCCGTTGCTTTACATGAAGACCAAAGGGCATCTGAACTCTGTGCTTCGATTTCTTTCCAAATGAATAACCTCTAATCGGCGGTAGAGTCCTATAGGGCGGAATCGGCTCTCCACACGGACCGATTGTGTGTTTACAACACGTGTCTCCACGCTCTCCCAGCCAGCTCATCATACATAGTAGTTCACTATTAAGGTAATGCAGCAGTCCAAATAGATTTTTCTCGAGCGGCCATACTTACTCATAGCCCGATCGGCTTGGTAGTTGCTTCTTAATAGTACACTTTGCATATAGCCGATACATATATCTCATTGGCCACTTATTTGTGATTAGCCGATAACAAATGAACATCGACTTCCTTCTCTTGAGATTGGTGAATCGTGGCCTTCTATAGAAGCTACTCTTGGCCGGAGAGTAGTATGCAGCAGATATGTGGTGTTGCACACTTCGATTTGATAAGAATCACTTAATTGCCCTTAACGTTGTAGGACTATCATCAGCTTCCAAAAGATGATTAAATCTTCAAGTCCCTGTGTTAGTGACACATCTTCTTTGCTTGTTTGTTGATCATCATACGGCTGCTAGACTTTGACGTATATATCTTCAAGCACCTTCGACTTGTTGGTTAAATCTGGAAGCTTCAACTAATCAACCCATGCCTTTTTATCATTTATATCCGGCTATTTCAGCCCGAACAATATAATAAATCTATGAGCGGAAGAAACATTTTTTGGATCTGTGCTCATTACGTGTTGTCATATGCCACAACTTTCATGAAGATGACACGTATGCAAAAAAATTGGCTTGTAAGCTCAGCAATATCTTCGGTTCAACTCCAAGGAATAATTAATATTTCCTTTCTTGGATTCTGTCTGTCCTTGATGATATCGGCCATCGAACCGATTTATTGGAAAATCGTTCGTCAAGATAATATTGTAGTTTATATTTTCTTCTTCTTTCAGCCGAAACCTTTATCGATGAAATATAAGTTTAACGGCACTTCATCGTGATCGGGAAGGTAATAAATATTTAGAGTAGATTTGACTTCCGATCAAAGGATTGTGATGGGTCCCACCGGCGTGCCCAAAAAGTGTGTTGGCACAAAATCTGCACCACTAGCCAAGCACCAAAGCAAGCGAAAAAGTGACTTCAATCGGACAGCGCGCGGTTTGGAGATCCTGAGCGTGCCGGTCGGTTTGACCTTGAAAAACTGACAAGGGACAAAAAACTGTTAAATACAAAATCGGAACGTGTCGGATGAGACCGGGCGATTCCGTATATACGACCCCTCGAAGCCACTTACGGCGACATACAGCTATAGAAGTTGTCCGCCAATCATGCATACGATTCATTCGGCTAATATGAAGGTGAAACACGTAGTGTATTGATTACCGAACATGCATGCATAAGAAGACATGTTTGAACAAGTGAAAGTTAACCATGAATTGAAGCATAACCAAGCTCGGCAATACAAACTTACTGGGGTCCATGAAGAAGGAACATACAAGTTATCACGAATAAACTAATCAAAGACCTGCATCCGCCGCACGATACCCGATCCTATCAAAGTCTAAGCGTTTCTAACATGCAAGAACCCGCAATGTAACAATCTAGATTGATCCAATTCGGCTACGTAAGCATACGATCTATTTATCATGATAATATAAGAGTAAAGAACATTAGAGAGCAAATAGATCTATAAAATAAGAAGCCGAAACCGATCAAATCTAGATTGGGCAAAAAAGAGTGTTACAAATAAATAAAATATTAAAGTCATGCAACACGTGATAACTTAATGAATCTACTAGATCTTGCCAAATCTATTAGAGCCGATAACTAATCCTTGAACCAGATCCTAGCCTGCCGCACGACTCACGATCTAACCAAGAATCGATAACTATCTTGCCTCGCTAAGCTATCAAGCGGACTTTTGCCGCGCACTGGCCATCTAGTCGAGATAGACAAAGCATAAGCAAAGACTTCTTGATCATCAAGTAGACGCCGCACGGCCATCCCATCGAGACGAACAAGACTACTTGCATCAAGATCTAAATCCACCGCATGATACTAGACATGATAGCAAGGTTGCGGAACTTACGGAGGTCGACGGATCGATTGGCTCCTCTCGAAGAACTCGACGACACGACAAAAAGGGACTCGAAACGTGGCACGGGCCGGTTGTATTGATTTGATTGTGTATATCGTTTACAATGACTAGGGTGCATATTTATAGTCTAGGCTAACGGACCCATGCGTGACTTACCTAACAATAGTATCTAAATACAAGGAATATTAAAATACATAGACTCTAATTTCCCTCATGTAGAGTCTTGTCGTTGAAGCTTTCTTGACCGACACCTTCTCCTCTGTTCTGATCGGCAAAGGTCTCGTGCGTAGATATGGATATTTTGCCTTGCCGAGCATATATATGGGAATAATATCTTGGCCGCTTGGGTATATACACATATACGTATACAACACATCCTTGTTCCTTCCATCGTGACGTGCATCTGGACTTTTAGCTTATTTTAAATAAAATAATCCTCCTTTTCCTCAACACCAATTCACGAAATCCCATATAATCTTCCGTACATGTGTACATCTCTTGATCTCTCCTTGCAATTGCCTTCCTTGTACACACAAGACTGCATCATCCATCTTCCGCATATTTGTTTGGCCAAATAATCCAAGGACTCCTTTTGGCCTTCAATTATAATATACGTATGCGTGCATGGGCTCCCTCTTGTCGTGCTTACTCATACGTACATAATCGAATATGCAAATCTGGTGTCCATGTATATATGTATATCTCCTTTGCTTAGTTTGCTTAGCAGCCACGTGATAACTTTAATGAGCCATACACATGCATAGCCGATCATGCAATCAGCGTGTCAAAGAAAGATGATCATCAAGAAGGTGATTTTTCAAAGCTGGGCTTTGAGAATACAACAATCTCTATCTAGTTGATTTCTCCTCTAGAAGATGCAAAACTTGAGAGGAACTTGCTTATTCACGAAGACATCAATTGGTTGGTTATGGCACGGAGAAGGCTTGCTCATGTGGGAATAAACACTCTCAAAAAGCTATTGAAGAAGAAAATGGTTAGAGGTTTGAAGGATGTTGTATTTGAGAAGGACAAGCTTTTTGTAGTGCATGTCGAGCCGACAAGCAAGTTGCCAATACTCATCCATCAAAAGCATTTATGTCAACATCCAAAGTGCTTGAGCTACTTCACACTGGATTTATTTGGACCTACAGACCTACAAAAAGCTTGGGAGGCAAGCTATATTATCTAGTGATTGTTGATGACTATTCAAGATACACATGGGTATTCTTTCTTCAGTGACAAATCTAAAGCCACTCATCATTCAGAGAAGTTTACCAAGAGAGCACAAAAATAAATTTGAGACTAAGATCAAGAAGACAAAAAGAAGTGACAATGGGGAAAAGAGTTTGACAACACAGACATTGAAGAATATTGTGATGAAGTTGGGATCAAGCATGAAGTCTCCCTCAACTTCTTGCAAGCTCTAGTTTGGTTTTGATAATTGCATGAAACCTATGTGTACTAATCTTTTGTCATGAGTGATTTGCAAGATAGATTGGTACACACCATGTGATGGAGCTAGATGATGGATGATGATGATCCAAGTGCTCCACATTTGAAAAGAAGAGAGAGAGACAAAAATAGGCTCAAGGCAAAGCTATATTTAATAGGAGCTATTTTGTTTTTGCCGGTCAAAACAATAAAAATGCGTGATTGGATTTAGGATAGATAACCGTACTATAAAGAGGGAAATTCTTTAATTTACAATGGTTATCTAGTGCCACTATGATGTGAGTCTCATTTGCATATGCTTATCGACTTAGTGACAGTGGTGAGATTGCATGACTAATCTTTTTAGAAAAATTATTTGTGAAAAGGCTAATTTAAGTGCTTAATTTACTTTTGGTATTGGTTGAAAGAAATTAGCACTTAATTTTAGTAGAAAAAGAAAGAAGAAAGGAGACAGCTCGATCAATTGCCGGTTTTAATCGGAGTTTTATTCAGGCAATGCCTCTCTGTGTGTAGAGTGTGTTTCTTCTTCTCCATTCGTTCTGAACAGAGGCAGCTCTTGCCGGAAATATTTGTACCCCGACCTGGAAATTCATTGGTAGATGGGAAGAGCTGAGGCGCTGCTGTTGCCGTTCAAAGGAAGAGTGGAGGTAGCGCAGATGCTAACTCTTGACATTAATACTCTCTGCCACTCGCTTTGACTTTGTGAGCGCATTTTTGAAAAAGCTGTTGGGTACTGCTGCATGCTTGTGCTACTGCCGTTCTTTTGAAGAGAAGGAAAAATAAAGAAAAGAAGATGGCGCTGGTGCTGCTTTGCATGCCGCTGAGAACTTTGCTGCTTGTGCCATTCAAAAAGAAAAAGAAAATGGAGGGAGGCCAGCTCGCTGGTTCTTGAGGAGCCGCTGCTCCATTTATCTAGCTGCTGCCATTTAAGAGGCCAGCTAGCTGCAGTTTCAAAGAGCTTCGTAGAAATTTCCTTCCTGTGCCTGCTGTGCTGACCGCCAAGAGGGAACGCGTGAGCAGCTCGTTACTGCTGCTGCTTTTCCTGCCGTTGGTATGAACAGTTGGTCGTGAGCCGGCGCTGGTCCTTTGTGACCGTTTATCTTGGTGTGGCTTGTGTCCGTTGGACAGGGGGAAACTGTGGGGGCCTTGTGTCGGGTGATTATTGTGATTGTGGATATTACTCTTTGGTGATTGCATTCACTGCCAGGCGGTTGGTGCTTGATTGATTGGTGAGGGGATTTGGTGATTGTGTCGCCGCAATCAAGATTTATGAGGGGGTTCTTGTGCGCTTCTCCGTGGAGATTTACAAGAGGCAACTCTAGTGGATTAGCGGCGTGTCATTGAGCTACCTCGACGTGGGTGAGGTGCTTGCGAGTGCTTGCGTGGTGGCGAGGTTGATACGCTGTCAACGCACCAGCCGGAGAGACCCACCGCGAGGTGTTGAGGTCGGCGCGGCGTGGCACGCGTGCAGATGAAAGTGACCCTCGGGAGAAAATAATTGTGTCATTTTGTACTCGGTGATTGATTGGATTTCAGTGATATTTATATATATTGTGATTTCTCTCGTGGGTGGGTGGCTTATCACTACTCACACAACCGGTATAAAATTCACCTCTCTACGCTTGTATTTATTCATTCTTACTTGTGTAGTAGTAGTTGGCCAGCTAGTTGAGTAAGTAGCTCTTGTAGTTTATTTTAAGCTACGCTTACCTGCGCACTAGTGGTAGAAGTAAGCTTAACATAGCCATTGATGACGACATAGAGCCATAATTTACTAGAATTGATATTGGGTGGCCTGCTGTACAACAGTAGAGCCTAGAGACAAAGCCAGCAGTTTTAAGCTATTTGTCTGTGCTTAACAGAATTTCAGCTCTAGTGCTTTTGTAGTTTTTAAATTGAGAGCTATTCACCATCAATACGCATTTTAGAACCTTTCAGAGTTGGTATAGAGGCAAGAGTGGTCGCGTTTTAGTCAAAGGCTTAACATCCTTGAGGTGTGCAAAAATATGGATCAAGTTACGTGTTCAGTATGTTGTTGAGGGCAAACCACCATTCTTTTGATGAGCTCATCTTTTGACTATGGAAGAGATAAAGATGTACCTTGGTTCTATCGATGACAAAGAGTGTAGGATGTAGCAGAAAGGAATTGACGTCATTCTAGCAATCTGCACACGATCTAACTCCAAGAGAAGCTAAAGTTTGAAGCAAGTGCAACATAATGGCTCTCAACACCATTTATAATACCATTGGTCCAAAAGGTATTTGAGCAAATCAAGATCTTGACTATGCATTTGAAGTGTGGAAGAGATTAGAGAAAACCTATGAGGCACTTCAGCGGTAAAGATGCCAAGTTGTACATGCTCAGGACAAACTTACCAACTTCAAGATGAAGATGATGAATCAATTCTAGAGATATTCTATAGATTGCAAGTCATCATCAATGATCTCAAAGGTTTAGGTAGAAAAAGTTAGCAATGAGACTTCTCTCGCATCGATTCTTGAGTTGTTTGCCAAAGAGGTTCAAGACATTGAGAACCATCATCTTTAGAAGAAATGAAGGAAAAGACACCAAATGAAATTCTTGGTGAAGTAACTAACTGAGGACTAGCACAATGATGGGGACAAGAAAAGAAAATGCAAAGGGAGGAAGACAAGAAAAGAGGAGTGTTAGCAACTTTCAAAGGGCCCGAAAAGCACATCATCATCAGAACAAGGGAGGCAGAAGCAAGATTCAGTGGTGGAGAGTGCTCAAACCATACGTGATAGTGGTAGGTAGAGGCACTTTGCTCTTTGATGATTGAGAAAGTTTAGCAAGATGATGAAAGAAAAGGGCTATGGTTCAAGAAAGAGATCACTTCAAGAACAAGAATCATGTGAGGCTATGCTACAAATGCAAGTCTGCGGATCATGTTGTAGCGGATTGTCCCTACAATGAGTGATAAGGCTGAAGATGATAAGACAAGAAAGAAGAGGAGAAGAAAGACAAGATGACCTGAGAAGGGTGGCTCTTATGTTGTCACTATAGGGATAGTGAGCTCTCCACCGATGATGATGATTCTCAGTGATGATGAAGAAGACATCAGAAGAAAGCTTATGCATCATTGCTATCAACAACAAACGCTTCACTAGTTTGACACTCCATCATGCCTTTCATGGCCAAGGGCCCCTAAGGTAAAGATAAATAGAGTGATGATGATAGTGAGCCATGATAGGTGATAGTGATAAGCCGAGAATTGAACAATCCATTAGAACAACTTATGGACATGCGCAGAGCAAAGCCGATTCACTACTTAGTTCTAAATCCAAGAAGTATAAGGAATTGCTAACAAAGAAGGTGAAAGCTCTTTGAACAATCGCGCTAGTGAGACTTCAAGTAGCTCTCCATGAGGGTCTAAAGCGAAGACTGCATGAGGACCTTAACAAAAGCTCCATACAAAAGCTTGAAAAAGCTCACTCCTTTGCTTCTAGAAACAAAGTAAGAAAAGGTTAGTTTGCAACTTTACAGCCGATATCGGCTCAACTTGTGATATGCTTGATGCAGAATCTTTCTATCAACCCATTATTATGCAACCAACTAACCCTTCTTGTAGCTCTTCATCCACTACTCTTCTCACCTCAACCTACCTCCACCACTAGCAGATGGACTCACTGGCTTAGATGCCCTCACTAATGCGACAGCGTGAGAGACTCCTCTCAAAAGAGAGGTGGATGAGCTTCCACTCAATGCTAGGGCGAGCAAGCGCCTAATATGGTGAGGCCCGCTTGCCAGCGTGCTTTGGGTAGCCCAAAGATTTTCTCTCGCCAAAGGGGATTTGGGCTATGCAAGAGAGGCAAGGCGGCGCTTGCGGCTCTACAAGCCTAGCTTTGGCGAAGAGCAATATGGTCGGTTTTGCAATAGATGCAAGCCAGTTGGGCTAGAGCTATGATTGCATAAACAAAATGAGACGTGAGCAAGAAAACTTTGCTAATCTGCCATTCCTTTTTGATTCAGCATTTAATATACACCAAAGGAATGATTTGAAGGTGTGTGTACTGCTAAGTTTGTTTGGTACACCAATTGTGGTCCAAAGAGAAGACCATTTGCGGTGCCAAAGAGAGCTTTAGATCGCTAACTGACAAGGACCCAGCAAGTATGGGCCGATTTCCCAAGAAATTTGTGGCACGAAGGGTACAGAATTATAAAGGCCGGGAGGCGACATTGGGTACATGATAGTGGATGCGCTCAGCATATGATCGGTGATTCAAGAATGTCTGCATTCTGGCCATTCAAGTGGCATATGAATATTGATAGCGATTACTTTAACGTGATAATGGCGAGAGCAGTTAAGCTCGGTAAGATTGCTATATCCAATGATTATGAGCATATCAAATGTGATTTGACTTCAAAGTAGAGCTCGAACTTCAATTTGCCTATCGAGTTTGCTCAATTATGTGAATGCTTGGTTTTAAGTGCATATTTGTTGTGGATGATGTAGAGATCGCAGTAAGGGTGAGATGGCTCTTAACTTTGATATTTAAAGAGCTTTAGATATGTGAGACCTCTTACCTTGTTGATTTTTAATTACAATTTGAAACTTGAATTATGCAACTCGAGCACGTCACTAAATCTAGCATGGGTTGGTTGCATGGCATAGAAGGCTTGGTATCATTGAATGTTGGAACTGAAGCGCAATAGAAGAAGCTAGTGAAATATGATCTAGCACAGAGGCCTGAAAGACTGTTGAATTTGGAGAAGGACAAACCTTTATATTAGTGCTTGTCGGCGGTAGAAACAGTTGGAAACGCTCATCCTAGAGAGAAAGCACGGCCGAGCATTTGTAAAAGCACGTTTGAGTTATTGCATATGGATTATTTGGGTACAAACATACATTATTATTGTAGAAATAAACATGGCTTTTTGTTATAAAATTTGGACGATTTCCCACAAGATATACACTGGGTCTTATTGATAAGAGTGATGTGTTTGGTAACTTCAAATTATTGAAGAGAGAACAGCCACACAAAACGAGTTTGAAACAACCTATCAAGAAAGTAAGAAGATAATGGAAGTGATTTAGAAATACTAGAGTTGATGAGCTTTGTGATGATCTTGAATTAAACTCACTAGGTCAAGTGGCACCCACAATCGTAAACGCTGGCGGTAAGAATAGAACACGTATTGATATGGCAAGGTCTATGCTCGTGTGAATATAATGTGAGTCAATCTTTTGGACTGAAGCGTCAAAACGCGTACTTTCGTGATACTTATCAACCGACTCTATTGTCTATATTTGAAGACACCATATAGAAAAAGCTATGAATGGAAAAGCCCAACATTACATATTTTAGATTGTTTGGATGCAAATGCTATATTTTGAAGAAAGGCACTAGATTGGGAAAAATTTGACAAGAAATGCGATGGAAATTCGTACTTAGTTATTTAAACTACAAAGCAAAAAGTGCCGCCGGGAGTTTGAACTTGGCTATGGTACTCTTGAAAGTTCATGATGTTGAATTTGATGAAACCATTGGGTCTCGAATGAAGAAGAAATCTAGATGATGTGAGAGGATCTCAATTTAATTGATGCATTGAAGAATATGGATATTGAAGATATTAGGCTAGAAGTTATTGATGACCAAGATGACAAAGATCAAGATCATGCATCTATCCCGCGTGGAATAAAAATTAGCTAGTAGCTCTCGAAAGAAACAAATCAGCATGAAACTAGTTCATCTCTTTATGAGAACAAATCAAATGATCTCAACCTAGTACCAAGTCATCCAAGTTCAAGTGCTCCAACCATCTAATATTGCAAGAGACCATCCTTAGATCATATCATTGGAAAGGCATTCAAAGTGGTGTGCAAACAAGATCAAGATTAGCATCACTTTTGTGAGCATTATTCATTTTGGCTTATCATTTGAACCAAACAAGATTGAAAGGAAGCTTTGATGGATGTTGATTGGGTTAATGCTATGCATGAAGAACTAAACAACTTCACTGCAGCCAACAAGTATGGGAACTTGTTGAAATGCCAAAGAACTATAATGTGATTGGTACAAAATGGGTCTTTTAGAAATAAGCTTAAGATCAAGATGGCATAGCTGGTGAGAGAAATAAAGCAAGACTAGTGGCTCAAAGGTTTAAACTCAAGTAGAGGTCTTGACTTTGGAAAGATATGCACCGGTTGCAAGACTAGAAGTAATTAGAATTTGTTAGCTTATGCTTGTGCCCACAATATCAAGTTATATCAAATGGATGTGAAGAGTGCATTTCTTTAATGGCTACATCAATGAATTAGTTATGTTGAACAACCACTCCGTTTTTGAAGATGATAAGAAGCCCAACCATATTTACAAGTTAAAGAAGGCATTGTATGGCTTGAAACACCTAGAGCATGGTAGCGAGAGATTAGAGTTCCTACTCTCTAAAGGGTTTAAGATGGGTAAAGATTGGCACCACTCTCTTCACTAAGAAGATAGGCAGGCAAAGTTCTGTTTTGTGTTACAAATATATGTTGATGATATTATTTTTGATCAACTAACTAAGACTTTTGTGAGGAGTTTGGAAAGATGATGGCCATGAATTTTGAGATGTATGATTGATGAACTTAGTTACTTCCTTGTCTTCAAATCAAACAAATAAAAAATAGCATTTGTTAGTCAAGGCAAGGTTATTACGGGACATGATAAAGGGTTTTGATTATACAAGATGCAAAGGATCTATTAGGCATCTTATGGGGACAAATGGTCATTTAGATAGTGGATGCTAATGGCAACATGAATGGATCCAAAAATTGTATCGGTCTATGATTGGAAGCTTTACTCTATGTGGACTGCTTCAAAGGCTGGATATCATGTTTAGTGTATGTATGTGTGCAAGACAAGCCTCATCTATAGAACAGAAAGTCATCTTTAAGGCAACAAAAGAACAGTTGAGGGTACTAAAGCATACAAGATATTGGACTTTGGTATCCCAAGAGGTCAAACTTTTCAAATCATTGATTACTTTCTCCGACTCTGACTACACGGGATGCAGGTTGATAGAAAGAACACTAGTGGCACATAACTATCGGTGGAAGACCACTTTGTATCATGGTCATCAAAGAAGCAAAAGCGGTGTTGCACTTTTAACCGCCGGGGCCGAATACATTAGTGCCGGTAGTTGTTGTGCTCAATTGGTATGGATGAACCCAACATTGAGTGACTTTGGCATCAATTTCAAACAAGTGCCATTGCTATGTAATGGGTCAAAGGGCTGCTATCAAATTGACAAACAACCCGTTCAACATTCAAGAACAAAAAACACATTGACATTAGGGGGAAACCATTTCATAAGGGATCATCAACAAAAGGGCAGATATTTGGTATTGAGAGTGTTGGTACCAATGATCAACTTGTTTCCGATATTCACCAAAGACACTTGATGAGAAGAAGAGGTTTGCAAGCTAAAAATGAATTGAAATTGATCCTTGGGATTTTCAAACATGAATTGAATGCATCTTCTTATATGGTATTGTATACCTCTCCTGATAAAACAAAGGTAAATTATATGACATACCATTCATGCTGCTTCTAGGACATCATTTAAAGGTACATATAGGCATGACAAGTGATTCGAAAGAACATTCCTTAGAAAATAAAATAAATTTCATTCGAATGTATGGTACCACTATTGTTTCTATGTTTGATATGATCTATTGGTAACATATGACATATTTATACGGCTTGTAATCCTAGTGTTTAAGAAAATGAGCTATAGTGTTTATCTTCAACATAGGCAAGACTGCATAGAGGTGTGAAAAGCTTGTCTTCGGTTCAAACCGAGATAAATATCTGTGCAAGTGATCTAGATTGAGCCAAAACATAAAAAATGATCCTAATTTTTCTATCAAAGAATCTTGACTAATTTATATATCAACTTGACCATAACTTTTTTAGTAAATGAGTTTCTGACAAAGGGGGAGAGAAAGTCACAAAGATAGGAGAGAAAGAGATTTGAGAAAGAGAGGATCTAATTAAAAATTTAATACAAGTAGGGTAGGCAAGCTACTCGCATGGACTTATTTGTTGCATTTGAATGTGCATTGATATTAACTTCTTTGCATTGCACAGGATTTTTAAATATCTATGCTTGTGTGGTGGTTTATACTAGTAATAAATGCTGGTTGATGAAAATGAAAATACCCAGTATGCATAGGTGATACATGGAAATACTTGTTTTTCACAAGTAGTACTAGAACCTGCTTATAATATTGATCTCATGGAGGTATCTAGTGTTTGTGATTTTACATGATCTATCAAGTGTCTTTTCAAGCGGTATCTAGCTTCTCGCTGGTGCTAAGGATGGTGTAAATGGTGCACTCAAATTGGTATCACGCTTAAAGGTCCATCTCTTACCTTAGCATTAACACAGTAGTTACCTACTCTCCACAATTTTTATCCATACATATGTGAACAAATCGTACCAAACTCATGCATAGCTAATATGTAGGGGAGTTAGTATCATCAAAATTGAATTTGTGGTGATTGTCCAATTTTCATTCATGGTCAAATTGCTTGGACAAGCAAACACAAGTTCAAATTAATTGAATATTTATCTTTTGAAAGATTGTCATCAATTACCTCAAAAAGGGGGAGATTGAAAGTCTAGTTTGGTTTGATAATTGATGAAACCCAGTGTACTAATCTTTGTCATGAGTGATTTGCAAGATAATTTTGGTATATGCCATGTGATGGAGCTTAGATGATGGATGCTGACTTGATCAAAGTCTCCATTTGAAAAAAGAAGGAAGAAAAACAAAAAATGGGCTCAAGGCAAAGGTATATTTAATAGGAGCTATTTTTGTTTCCTTGCGGTCAAGACGCTAATAGAGTGCGTTATCGGATTTAGGATAATAACCGTCTTTATAAAAGAGGAAAATCTTTAATTACAATGGTTATCTAGTGCCACTATGTGTGAGTCTCATTTGCCTTATGTTTATCGCTAGTTACGTGGTGAGATTGCATGACTAATCTTTAAAAATTATTTGTGAAAAGGCTAATTTAAGTGCTTCAATTTACTTTTGGTATTGGTTGAAAAATTAGCATAATTTTAGCAGTAGAAAAAGAAAGAAGAAAGGAGACAGCTCGATCAATTGCCGGTTTTAATCGGAGTTTTATTCCGGCAATGCACTCTCTGTGTGGAGTGTGTTTCTTCTTCTCCATTCGTTCTGAACAAGAGCAGCTCTTGCCGGAAATATTTTGTACCCCGACCTGGAAATTCATTGGTTTTTTAGATGGAAGAGCTGAGGCGCTGCTGTTGCCGTTCAAAGGAAGAGTGGAGGTAGCTGCTGCCAGCTCTTGACAATATACTCTCTGCCACTCCTTTGACTTCGTGAGCGCATTTTGAAAAAGCTGTTGGGTACTGCTGCATGCTTGTGCTACTGCCATTCTTTTGAAGAGAAGGAAAAATAAAAGAAGAAAAAAAAGATGGCGCTGGTGCTGCTTTTTGGTGCCGCTGAGAACTTGCTGCTTGTGCCATTCAAAAAGAAAAGAAAATGGAGGGAAGTGGGAGGCCAGCTGCTGGTTCTTGGAGCCGCTGCTCATTTATTTAGCTGCTGCTGCCGTTTAAAAAAAAAAAAAGAGGAGGCCAGCCAGCTGCAGTTCAAGAAGAGCTTCGTAGAAATTTCCTTCCTGTGCCTGCTGCTGTGCTGACCGCCAGAGGAACGCGTGAGCAGCTCGTTACTGCTGCTGCTTTTCCCTGCCGTTGGTATGAACAGTTGGTCGTCAGCCGGCGCTGGACCTTGTGACCGTTTATCTTCGTGTGGCTTGTGTCCGTTGGACAGGGAGCTGTGGGGGCCTTGTGTCAGCCGATGGTGGGAGCAGGGGAGTGCTGGTGCGGCTGGTGAGCTGGGGAGCCAGCGCGTGGACAGAATACAGGCCGCTCCCTTCCTTCACTGCTCGGGCTTTCTCTCTCAGCTTCCCATTCTTTGAAACGCACAGACAGAAACAGAGCTCCTCTTTCTCTCGTTCTTCCCTCTTGCAAACCCCTAGAACAAGAAGAGCTCTCATCCTCTCCTTCTCTCTCTCCTCCCCAAGCTTGTGTGCTAATCAAGTGAGAGAGGACGCTTAGAGATCGATTTGAGAGCTCCAAGAGGGGATCTTCTCCTCTCCTCCCTCTCTCCATGGTTGAAAATCTTCGGTGAGAGGATTGAGGGAACCTAGTGTTTATGCATTTGTTGATTCATATTTGTGGCACTAGGTGATTATTGTGATTATGGATTTTATTACTCTTGGTGATTGCCGTCACCACAAACGGTTGGTACTTGATTGATTGGTGAGGGATTTGGTGATTGTCGCGCCCCAATCAAAGATTTGAAAATGAGGGTTCTTGTGCCTTCTCGTGGAGGATTTAGAAAAGGCAACTCTGGTAATGCTGGCGTGTCATTGAGCTACCTCTCCAACATGGGTAGGTTCTTGCGATTGCCCGTGGTGGGCGAGGTTAGGTGGCAACACCTCTTAGCCAAGAACCACCAAGTGTTGATGCCCCGACACAGCTGGGAGTACCTTCTTGGCAAGCAGTGAACCTCGGGAGAAAAATAGTGGTCATCTTGTCTCCCGGTGATTGATTGGATTTCATTGATATTTATATATATTGATTTCACTCTTGGTGATTGGCTTATCTTCTCTACAACCGCGGTATAAAAATCACCTCTCACCTTGTATTTATTCATTCTTACTTGTGTAGTAGTAGTTGTAGCTAGTTGGTAGAAGTAGCTCTTGTAGTTATTTTTAGCCTAAGCTTCTTGCTCACTAGTGGTAAAGTAACAACATAGCCATTGTGTGACATAGATCATAATTTACTAGGGAATTTGATATTAGGTGGCTTGCCTAACAATTAGAGTTAGAGCAAACCGTATTTTAGCTATTTGTCTTACTAACAAATTTGCTCTAGTGCTTTTGTAGTTTTAAATTAGGCTATTCACCCCCTCTAGCCATTTATTGACCTTTTTCACTTACACTCCGCAATATAATGGTGTAGTAGTAGAGAGGAAGAGCGGACATTAATCACCCTGCTAGAACAATGCTTGATGAGTACAACACAGGAGAGGTTTGGGCGTATCAACTATCAGCATGCTATGTGGCCAATAGATTGTTCCCTCACCGGTTCAACAAGACTCCGTATGAATTGCTCTCAATGGGAAGAAGCGGATATCTCTTTCTTCCGGGTGTTTGGTTGCAAATGCTATATCTACAAAAACACCTAGGGAAGTTTTCAAAAACACGTTGTGATATTGGCTTTCTTGTTGGTTACTCATTGAAGTCTAAAGCATATCAGTATTCAACCATGCCAGCAGTAGAGGAAACATATGATGTGGAGTTCGATGAATCTAGCGACTCCCCAGGGGAGCACATGAGAACCTTTGATGATGTAGGTGATGAACCATTGAGGAGGCTATGAAGAATATTCTAAACGAGACATCAAGCTAAAGGAGGATGAAGATGAAGTACAAGTGATAGATCAACCCTCTTCATCCCTATGTTACAAAAGATGATAGATGGGAGAACCAAATAAAAGACACTCACATCTCCCATGAAGACAGTGGCACAAGCTCAAGATGTTAATGCTCCAACCTCCTCCCAAGTGGGTTGATATTAGAAGGACAACTCTCTACTCCAAGCACATCCTCAAGATCTCATCATCGGAAGTCCGACAAAGGGGTATAATGACTCGCTCTTAAAAATATACATCATTTATTGAACATCACTCTTTTTTGTCTCTTGCATTGAGCCTACTAGCATAGATATGAAGCTCTCCGAATCGGGATTGGGTGAATGCCATGCACAGAAAGTTGAACAACTTCACCCCGCAACCAAGTATGGACACTTGAAGAAGAGCGACCCAAAGGTGCAGAGTCATTGGAACAAAGTGGTGTTCCGCACAAGCAAGATGATCAAGATGTAATTGTGAGGAATAAGGCAAGACTAGTGGCAAAGGTGTTCTCTCAAGTTGAAGCTTGGATTTGGAAGACCTTTGCACCCGGGTTGCAGGAGACTTGAAGCCATTCGTATCCTCCTTGCATATGCATATAATCACAATATTAAACTCTTTCAAATGGATAACGAAAAGTGCATTTTTAAATGGCTTCATAAATGAACTAGTCTATGTTGGATAAACCTCACGGGTTTTAAAGACCTAGATATCTAATCATGTTTTACGGGTTGTCAAGACATTATATGGGCTAAAAGCAAGCCCCAAGAGCTTGGTATGGCGTCTTTAGGGACTTCTTTATTGAGAAGGGCTTCAAGATTGGAGATTGTACACCACACTATTCACCAAGCTTAATGGAGATATCTTCATTTGTCAAATTTATGTTGATGATATCATATTTGGCTCAATAAATTAAGACTATTGCTAAAAGTTTGGTGATTTTGATGTCAAAGGAATTCGAGATGTCTATGATTGGGGGAGCTTACATTCTTTCTTGGTTTCAAGTGAAGCAAATGAGAGAAGGGAATTTCATCTCTCGAAAGTATACCAAGGATCTTCTCGAGAAGGTTCAATATGGATGAATGTAAGCCCATCAAGACTCCATACTGCCATCCAATGGACATCTCGACCTAGATGAGGGAGGTAACCCGGTTGACCAAACTCTCTACCATTCTATGATTGGTAGGTTTGTTTATACTTGGCGCGCTCCAGGCGATAATGTATCATGTTTGGTGTGTGTATGTGTGCTTTGTTCCAAGCAACCTAAGGAGGCTACTTAGTTGCGTAAAAATCTTTAGGTACCTTAGCACACCAAGCATTGGCCTTTGTGGTATCCCAAAGGAGCTAGTTTCAACCTTGTGGGCTATTCCGTTTGGATTATGCAGGTTGCAAAAGTGATAGGAAAAGCACATCAGGAGATTGCCATTTTACTGGTAGATCGCGGTGTCTTGGTCCTCAAAGAAATAAAATAGTGTGGCATTGTCAAC
>JADLZL010006978.1:0-22676 GCA_015844335.1 Chrysopogon serrulatus | reverse complement strand
GCGGTGGGCATGCGTGCAACAACAAGCGTAGACAGGCGCGGTAGGCGAGGCATGGGTGGGGGTAGCCATAGCTGGGTAGACGGGTACGGCGAGGGAGACATGTGCAGCGTAGCGTAGCAGGAGGAGGTGGGTGTTACAACTACAAGAGATGGATGATCTCATCCCTATCCTCAACCTTGGATACCCGGGAATTCTTATCCGTGAAGGAACGACTGTTTCCCCCTCGTACCGGGAATATCTCCCGCTCCCGTGGGAAACTCCCCCACGACCCCGCCACGACCTCGTACGTGGGCGTGGGAGTCGTGGGCGCGATATTCCCTGACCGATGAGTTTCTCCCGGGGAACTTCCTCCCCGTTGTACTATATATACCGTTCAATGATTAATGAAAGATTACGGCTTGACTTGCTATTCCCCTGTCTCCTTTTTCTCTACTCGCTAATAGCTCTAACACGTTATCAGCACATAGCTCTGTTGGTTAGAACATCGTTCTCACCCAGTGACCTAGGGGAACTGCAATTCTCCATCCATCGCAAGGTACGATGCCGATGTTTCATCGCAATGTTCCCTTTGCCTCCTTTCTCCTCCAGGTTGTCATGATGGCATACCATCGTGCACGAACCCTGGATCTCGGCTTCTCCCACCCTCGGCTTCAGCAGGAGCTCCTTTTCGACCTCCGCGACGCCCTTGGGGAGCGCTTTGGTGATCGCCTTCGTGGTGAACGCCAAGGCTCGACCAACGGCTGCGTTTCGGAGGGGCGACTCCATGGCGTGCGTCGTGGAGGGGCGCCCGTCGCGGCAATGCATGGCCGCCCGCGTCACCGCCGCGGCACTTCGATGGCATCGGCGGCGCACCGCCGCCCCGCCACCACCACCTCGGCCGGCCACGCTGTCCCGGGCTTCCGGCATCGCTGCTGTGTCCGATGCACAACAATGGCCCGTGCCGCTGCGTGACATCGCCCGCTCCGCCCGATGCTCCGGCACCGGTGGCGTACTGCCAGCTCCACGGCTACGGGCCATGCCCAGGCAGCGATCGCGCCCCGCCACCGGCACGGGCCAGCTTGGTCCATCCAACTGGACATGGCGGTTGAAGGAAGAGCGGTGTCGCCCGATCCGGTACCGCGCTGCCAACAACCGACACCATCGCCGGGAGAGGAGGGTCGCAGCCCGTCACCCTGCGTCGCGTCTCCCGAGCGATGGCGGCGCGCATCTCCCTCCCGCGGTTGCGGCGTACGCCCGCCCGTACACCCCGGCAATGGAACTGGAACTCGCTGCTCCGCCACCTCCTCCACCGTCGCCCCCGTCGCCAGCTGCTCCGCCACGCCACCATCGGCGATTTGCGCCACCACCACCGCCGCACCTCCCGGCGCCGCCCCCCGCGCGCGTCATCCGCGCGTGGGTAGAGGTGCCGCACACGAGCCCTCGGCTCGGGGGGCGGCAGAGCTCCTCCGGGCTTGGGCGCCTTGAGGGAGGGGCGGTGGGCGGGCGTGCCAGCCCGCGACGCGCGGCCTCCGGCCGCCGGCGGGCGGGCCCGTGCCTCCGCCGGCGGTGCTTCCCGGCGGCTATGAGCGCCCGCGCGCGGCCAGCGGCAGCGCCACAGGCCCCCCCGCGCGGCCGACGGCGTCTCCCGGTCGGGCTCGCATGGCCCTCCTCGGCGGTGGCCGGCCCCGGCGACAAGCCCGGGCGGCGGCGACGCGGCCCGGCAGCGGCGCCGCCCCCCGAAATAGCGGCAGCGGTGGGCTTTGGTGGCTAGGGGTTCCAACCCTAGCCGCCAGAGCCTACCCGCCCCCTCCCCCCTTTGGGCGAATGGCCGGCCCAGGCCAGGTTGGGGCCTGCGAAGCTTACCACACGGGCACGGAGGACCAAAAGCGCGTTGGTGGGCCAATTCTTGGCAATTTCAGCCCACTACGCGATTATCTGCATGTTTATTTTTAATTGCAGTTTACAATTACTTTTTCAAGTACTTAGTTAGCATTTAGTGCTACATTGACATCGGTTTAGTTAGTCTAATTACCTCGATATTAGACTCGATGTAAATTGCATTGTATATATTTTTACCTTGCATTTGTCAATATATTTCCCGCATTTGCTCTATGAATTTCTTTCATTTAATTTTCGTATTGCAAATACTTTATGCGAATGTGATTATTAATTTTTCTCCCTTTGAACCTTGATTCACTCGGTGTCACCTAAGTTCATTATCGAATTGGCAATCACAAGGTAGTACTACCGTACTACTGTGGGATTTATTCCTCAAAGTGCACTTCCAATTTGACTATGAACATACAAGGAACACACCTAGATGTGAATTAATTATACGCTGATCTACACCTTTATGGTGACTACCAAATATATAAGGTCTACACCTTTATGGTGACTACCTCGGTTCTAAGTGTAGAGAAAAATTCCGTTTTAATTTTTCAAGTTTACCTTGATTATATTCTGTGGCAGAACCTTCTAAATTATATGGCCCACAAGCACCGACCTTGTCCTTAAGACCTCGATCAACCATGCTTATACACCATATAACCTAGAATGTTCCGTCGGGTGGATCCCCGATAAACCACAAACACTCTAGGATCGATACTTACAGATACATCACAGTATTACAACAGCTTTCATACAAAATACCAGAGTAGCGGAAGACTTACAATAACTTAATTTACAAACATTTTGTAAAACTTATACAAACCAGAGTAATATTACAAACAGCGGAAGTATCATTATATAACTTTATTACACTCACTCAACAAAAGGTGCCCTGCCCAGAGGCCACTCAATTCACTCTTCCTCAGACACTTCTTCAACAACCGTCATGCAGCAAGGGCCGTAGCACGCTTGCCCATGCGGTTCACCTGCAACAGGGGTTGAACAAACCCTGAGTACAAAAAGTACTCCGCAAGACTTACCCGACCAAAATTGGGGAGAAGACTCAGGAATGCTGGCTAATAGGAATCAAGGTGAGGCTTTAGCAAGATCAAAAGACTCTTTTGCTAAAAAGACTAAGCCAGTCCTTAATGTATCAATCACTTGTCAAACATATACCGAATTCAAAACTTTCCATACTCAACTTCCATTATTACTACGATGCTGGTGCGAGGATCACGGCTCCCATATCGTGGAGCACACGACGATTCGAATCGCTTTATATACCCAGCTGGGGCTTCCTAGCCGCACGATGTATGCAGGACCAACATCTTACATACATCAACTCACGCCCGGATTTCTCCTTACCGTAACGGAGGTACAAGACACCACCTCACTACGTCCGCTCGGTCACTTCGGCGGTGCGCATCGTAGGATGGGCACACGCTACTTGCCCGTTCTAGTAAAAGATAGTCCAAGTGGAGTTTACCGCCATTAGCATGCGACTAGTACTATCCAATAACCTCATGATCCAAGGGCCAAGCAACGAATGGTGCTTAACCGACACAAGTGGGCGACACTACACCGGGGCAAGAGCCCTCCCGATGCAAGTCACTCCACCGGCGTCTCGATTTACTCATCATCATGTTCTTGGGGCGTACCCCCTGCCCGGCCAAGGTGAGAGGTAGGCGACAAGCAACATCAAGTTTTCATAAATTCCCTTCGGGGGATCTTTGTGATCACACCTTTTTGTAAACAGTTTATCAAAACCCTACACTAGTAGCAAGACTAAGCGCATACTAAGCATTTCGAAATCAAAACAGTATCCGAGGATAATATATCAAGGTATGGTAAATGCATCAAGTAGGGTAACACACAACTCCTACACCTAATGCAGTATCATCACATGAAATCATAAAAACTTTTCGAAATACAAAGGCGGGGTTTGAATGCATCCGGGGGCTTGCCTTGGGGCTCGATGAAGTGAGGCTCAGGCTACCCAATCACCGGGGAGCAGATTCAACCTCTTCGAACCGGAGATGGCTCGACTCCCTCCTCGAGACTCGGCGGCTACACGATACGGATGCATGATTATAATGCAAAGAATGAAATGAACATGTGATAACAATGCAACGATTCTTAATCGATCTTGAGTACAACTTTCCTTCACGGTAACCTTATACTAAGAAGGTATAACTAGCGTCGACGACGACGGACTAGCGATACGCAATCAACATGAAATGCCGAAGGTCATCGGGGTTAATGACCTAGGGTCATCACTCAATCCCAAAATCAAGCAACCTTATTAGTGATTAAAGGTGATTACTAATTTATTGACCATTTTACAGTCGTTGAAAAGCCACTAATTATTTTGCTAAATGGAAGATTAATTAAGCCCTAATTAAATAAAGGATTAATTACTTAAACATTAATTAATAAGGGATTAATTAAGCATAATACAAAACTTAATCAAAACTTAACCAAACTTCATAATTAAGCTCATTACCATCTAATTAGCACACAAAACAATTTTCATAATTTTTTGGAGTTATATTTTAATTATTAAAAATCATGAAAGTTGCATTTATTAATTAAAGGAGCAATTTTAATTATAACTAAAACTTACTGAAAACCATAAGTTAGCATTTTTCATGGACAGAGCATATTATGGAGAGCACTCACATATTTTTATTACATTTTTATCTGCCCAAAATAAAATACAACAAAAAGATGAAAAGTAGTGCTTGGAAATTAAAATAGAAAAAAGAAAACCATTTTTTCTTTCCCCTTGGGGCTCACTGGCGGCCCAGCTCGGCCGCACGGCCCGCCCCCGCACGCGCGCGGGCCGGCTCCTCCTTCTCCTCTCGGCTCGGCTGACAGGCCGGCCCGCTTGTCGGCGCCCCTCTCCTCTTCTCCCTTCTCCGCGTCCCCGCAGGAATCGCCCGGCGGCGGTCATCGGCGTCCGTGCTAACAGCGCACCCTCCGTCGAAACCAACTACACCGTTGGACTCCTCTCTCTCTCTCCGCACCTTTGTGAGCTATTACAAAACCTTCTCCGACTCCACCGGAGCGCGTACACCGGCGACTCGCGGCGGCGGCCCGTCGATCCCGACAAAGGCTCACCGGAACCCCTCGGCGAAACCAAGTGTACTTGGCGCACTTAACACATCACGGTGGACTCGATACCCTACGAATACGTCGGCGTCTCACGGGCACGCATACGGCGACGAGCATGCCCACGGGCGGACGAAGAGCTCCCGGCGCCCAACGTCCCGACCAACCCACTTTGCAACTCCGGCGCAACCAACCCCGGGTAAGACTCGGTAGCTCACCGCGACTTCAACACAACGGAGAGCGGGCTCGGGAAAGAACGGAGAGTGGTCTGGCGGCGGCGGCCCTTGGCTGCGGCGCGGACCCGATGGCGGGCGGTGTCACGGCAACTCCGGTGCTCACGGCGAGGAAACAGAGCCGACCACACCTCTCGGTGAGTCACGGCGAAGCATGACACCCACAAATCCCGTGGAACTTGAAACACTCGTGAGCGCGGGCGAGGTGAGGAAAAATACACGGCGGCGGCATTTAACGGAGTGGGAGAAGATGTCGGTGCGGGGAGCAACTCCGGCGATCTCGCGGTGTCACCCGTGGTTCAAGAGCGTGCGCAAAGGATGGGCGGAGATGATGACCGAGCAATTGGGCAGTGAGCGTGTGGATTGCGCGGAATTTGGTGGAAGAACGGCGGCCCGGTCGGCGGCGAGGAATAAAGAAAAGCGACGCCCGTCGGCCGGGGCGGCTTTTATAGGGCAAGCGGGGGCTAAACAGGGTGGAGGACGGCGCCACGATGCGGTGAGCTGGTTGGCGGCGCGAAAAGCGGAACGCGAGAACGGCCACGGCGGCCGTCGGGCCGGCCGGCGGCATGGGCGCCGATGAGGTGTCCCCCCTTGTCTCACCAGTAGCGAGCCCGGCACATTTTTCTATTTTCGAAATTATTTTCAAAAATTGTACTGTACACAAAAATATCCCAAAATACAGTTGGCTCAAAATTTTGTGCTCTACAACTTTCATTAAAGAAGTTTTGTCAGATTCAAACTAGTTTTTGAATTTGAACTTCAAGTTTGAATTTAACATAAAACCCTAACTTGAGGGATTTTAAAATTACTTTCAAATTTTGAATAAAAGATGAAAATCTCCAAAAATAAAAGTTGTTCTATTTCTCAATATCTACAACTTTCATTTAGGGAGTTTTTCATGAAACCAAATAATTTTTGAATTAGAGTTTAAAACTCAAAAGGGGACAATTTGAAATTCAAATTACTTTTAAAATTAATCCAAATTTTATTCAAAAACTTGAAAAACTTTGTATACCAAAGTTGTAGAGCTCAAAGAGATGCACAAACTGTATTTTGGAGGTTTTCTCAAATTTTGAATATTTTGAAGTGAAATTGTAAAGGGGTAAAAACACTTTCAAAATCTCCCTTTTTGAAATGATTTTCAAATTGAATCTTTGGGCAAATAAATTATGATGATGTGGCACTTTTTAAACTCAACCAACAGTACACTTTCAAAGTACAAAGTTCATACTTTGAAATAGTGCTATTGGTTAGCAACTTTTATTTAGAAAATTAATTATAGTTAGCTCACCAAAATTGAAAGTGAAATTCAGAACCCAACACTTAGCCTTCATGCTAAGGTTTGGGATTTGAATTCAATTTCAAATTTGATTCTTTCTTTGCACCATTTGCTTTTAGAAAACTTGTTTGGTGTAGGAGTCGGGGTTAGGCAAACACTTGCAAACACCGGGGGTTGATTTTAGTTGATTGCTTTTATTGATAAAAGTAAACATGTGAGCGAGGATTCAAATTATAACATAAGCACATGTACTACAAAGGAGCTCAAACAACACCCTAGAATCGTAAACTCATTTTAATTGTTTGAATTAGGGTTTTCTAATCATGAATGCTCATGCAATGATGATGATGACATGGCAGGTTTTGTTTAACGTAACACCGGGGTGTTACATTATATTCCTTAAAAAGAATCTCGTCCCCGAGATTCAAAGCTTAGGGCTAAGTAATGGAAAAGGAAATGTGTCAAGCAAACACATCTTACATTGTTTCATGAGGGAGGTAGAAGGTTCATATTACAAGTCTCATGTTTTTGGAAAGTCGCAATTCTTAGAAACGAATCGTGACTTAGGAGAAAAAAGAAGAAAGAAACTCCGGAAAGTGCTCATTCAAGAATTCCTCAGATTCCCAAGTGGCTTCATCCTCGAGTGCTTGATCCCACTTGAACTTTATAAAATCTTCTTATGTGCTGCGGGTGACTCGGTCTTTTCGGTCAAGAATTTTGATTGGATATTCAAGACTTGTTAGATCGGGCTCAATATTGATGCCTTCAATGTCGAAACGACCTTGTCCAGTACTCGCAAGCATTTTTTTAATTGTGACACATGAAACACATTGTGTACAAGAGACAATTGCTCGTAGATCCGCACGATATGCTACCTTCCCACACTTGTTCAATAATTTGAAATGGACCGATGTATCGAGGTGCTAGTTTACCTTTCACCCCGAAACGGTCGATACCTTTGCTTTCGGTGACACCTTCAAGTATACATAATCTCCAACTTTAAACGCCAAGGGTCGGCGATGACGATCTGCATAACTCTTTTGTCGAGACCGAGCCCTTCTCGGTTTGCTTGAATTTGTCGACTTTATCTTCGGTTTCTTTAACTAAATCAACCCCATAGAACCACCTTTCTCCCCGGTTCGGACCCGGTTAAGTGGAGTGCGACATCGTCGACCATATAATGCTTCAAATGGTGCCATTTTGAGAATTTCTTGATAGCTATTATTATAAGCAAATTCTGCTAATGGCAAACATTCATCCCATGCTGAGGAATATGTCAATACACAAGATCTCAACATATCTTCTAGAATTTGATTTACTCTTTCGATCTCCCCCCGGTTTGCGGATGGTAAGCCGTACTATATAATAAATTAGTACCCAAGGTTTCATGAAATTTCTGCGCGAATTTAGCAACAAACTGTGTACCTCTATCGGTAACAATAGACTTGGGTACCCCATGCAAACACATAATTCGGTCTATGTATAACCGCGCATATTGAGGTGCGCGGTAAACATTTTTCACTTTGGAATAAAATGGGCCGACTTAGTTAATCGATCCACAATCACCCATATAGAATCATAACCCTTTGCTTGTTGTAAAAGGCACTCCACAATAAAATCCATACTTATATCTTCCCACTTCCAGCTGGAATTGGTAAAGGTTGTAGCATTCCTGCGGTCTTGGATGCACGGCTTTGACTTTCGACAAGTGTCACATCTTGCAACATAGCGAGCTATCTCGATTTTCATTTTAGTCCACTGAATCTACGCCTCGGGTCATGATACATCTTATTGCTACCTGGGTGAATCGAGAATCAGTTAGGTGAGCTTCATCAAGAATCATCTGCGGAGTTCGGGAACTTTTGGAACAACCAAACGCGATTTTTGAACCATAACACATTATCATCATCAAGGCGGAAGCAAGATGCTTGCCCCGATCGACTTTTTCTCCGATATGCTTGAGCCCTTTGCTTTCTCGTTGAGCGGCAATAATCTTTTCTTGAATAGATGAGTGTATGGTGATATCATTCAGAGTACCCTGAGAAATTATATCAATATTTAATCTCTCTAACTCTTGACATAAACTCAGATTTACTTTGAGTGACAACAAGACAGTTTGCACTGACTCTTTTCGACCGAGAGCATCCGCAACCACATTGGCTTTGCCAGGATGATAATGGACGTCAAGATCATAGTCTTTGATTAATTCAAGCCACCTTCGCTGCCTCATATTCAACTCGGGCGTGTGAAGATATACTTCAAACTTTTATGATCACTATAAATATGACATTTGTTGCCCAAAAATAATGCCTCCATATTTTCAGAGCATGCACAAGCTGCGGCTAACTCAAGATCATGAGTTGGATAATGCTCTTCATGTCTCTTCAAGCGCCTCGAAGCATAAGCAATAACTTTGCCCTCTTGCATTAACACACATCCGATGCCGATGCGGGACGCATCACAATACACATCGAATGGCTTTTCAATATCCGGCTGAGCAAGGATTGGGGCAGTGGTTAGAAGATCTTTTAACTTATGGAAAGCTTGCTCGCATTCAAATGACCATCGGAATTTGGTTTGATTCTTGAGGAGTTACGTGATTGGTTTGGCTAATTTGGAGAAATCGAGGACGAAACGACGGTAATATCCCGCCATTCCAAGGAAGCTACGAACTTGATGAACGGTGGTGGGTGGTTTCCAATTAAGAATATCTTGGATTTTGCTTGGGATCAATCGCAACACCCTCGGCCGATAAGACATGCCCAAGGAATTTGACTTCACTAAGCCAAAACTCACACTTACTAAATTTAGCATAAAGGCGATGTTCTCGGAGGCGAGACAGAACAATACGGAGATGCTCCGCATGCTCTTCTTTATTTTTGGAATATATAAGAATGTCGTCGATGAACACTACGACAAAACGATCGAGCTTCGGGCATAAACACCGAGTTCATCGGATACATGAAATGGGCTGGAGCATTAGTAAGCCCAAATGACATGACTAGATATTCGTATAGGCCGTATCCGGGTGGTAAAGGCGGTTTTCGAATATCTTCCGGCCGTATACGTATTTGGTGGTAGCCAGATCTAAGATCAATCTTAGAGAACACCTTGGCTCCCGCAAGTTGATCAAAGAGAAGATCGATACGAGGAAGAGGATATTTATTTTTGATGGTCACCTCGTTTAATGGACGATAGTCCACACACATTCTCGAGTTTGATCTTTCTTTTTCACAAAGATTGCGGGACAACCCCACGGCGATGAACTAGGTCGGATAAAACCTTTATCCAACAATTCTTTCAATTGAGTTTTCAATTCAGCTAACTCTTTTGGGGCATCCTATAAGCTCTTCGGGATACCGGGTGCGTGCACTCCGCTTCAACTCAATCACAAATTCAACATCTCTTTCCGGTGGTAGCCCGGGCAAATCGTCGGGGAACACATCCGGAAACTCACGGACTACCGGTATATCTTGAAGTGCCGCACCGAGGTTGCATTAGCGGTCGTAACCGTTCTCTTGGGAACCGGAAATTGGATAAGGAGTGGGGGCCCGGTTATCGGGTAGCAACAACTTAACATTTCTATTCGGGTATCTATCACGGCGCCATACTTGGCGTAACCAGTTCATTCCGAGGGGATCACATCTATATTTTGATCCTTCAATACTATCGATCCGTGGGATATAAATACCCACCAAGAGATATAGGAATCTGAGAGACTACTTCCCGTGTACACATACGCCCTCCCTAAGTGATTGCACCATAAACTCATCTTTAATTTCTTTTATGGGAATTTCATGCTTGGTAACAAAGGTGCGGTTGATAAATGTATGAGATGCACCGGAATCAAATAATGTAAGTGCGGGGTAGCGGCAACGGGGAACATACCCATCAACACGGGTTCTCCTTCAAGAACGTTCCCCCGACCGGGACTTGATAGACGCGCCCGATCTTCTTCCCGGCATTAGCCTTCGGGACACGTTGTGGAACACCCCCGCCTTGACTGCGGGGCTGTTGACTTGCCGGACCCTTGCTGAAATTGGGAAGCATTCCTTTTAGGGTAGGGGACAGGTTCGATCTGGATGCCCGACTTGATCACAATTGAAACACGGGCCGAAACCGGTAGAAGTATTTTGTGGAGCTGGTGGAGTTGGGTTTCAAACACCACAGGTGTTCGGCCGCTGGGGATAGGTTGCGGCAGCAGGCGAGGGTACACCTGTTGCCTCGGAGCTTGTTCTTAGCTTGTGGTGGGTAGCGATAGGGTTGAGGATTTTGCGGTATTGTGGATAGCGAAATGGTGGGCGATAGTGCTTTGAGTGGGATGATAGATAACTTTACGGCGTTTACGGATTCCGCCCGATTGTCGAGAGAAAGCACGTCGCTCCTCACTCTTTTGCTCAGACAGGGGATTTCTCATAGGCAATGGCTATATCCACTGCCTCGTAGAAAGTGGCATTGGGGTTTGAGGTAAGGTGGGTTTTGATATCTCCCTTTAAACCTCTCGAGGAAACACTTCTTCTTCTTTATATCGGTATCCACATGTTACGGTGCATCTTGTGAGAGGTGGCTAAAGGAGTTCACGTCTTTGCACCACCGATTGTCCACCTTGTTTCGGGGCTAGAAACTCTTCTAACTTAGCTTGCATTACTCCGTCGGGTATAAAATGCTTGACGGAATGCATCTTTGAACACGGTCCGGGTGATTGGTCGGTCGGTGGGCCGTGCAAGGAAATTCGCCCACCATGCAGATCGGGGCCCTCTCACCGGCTTTGGGCGGCAAACTTGGGGTTTCATCAAGTCGGACAACCTTCCATAAGATCAAACTTCAGGATCTATAATGCGAAGCCAATCATTAGCTTCTAGGGGCTCCTCGATACAGGTGAACACCGGCGGACGAGTATCGGTGAAGTCCGCATAGGTGATTTCGTCGTGATTCGACGACCACGATTTTCACGTGGTGCATTCGATTCTGGCGACTTATCTCCCGTAGCATACGGGCATTTTCGATGGTGGCGTGGACTAAAGGCGCCACGGCTTGAAGAAAGACGGTGGTGCTTGTGGTGCCCGAGGGATCTCACCCCTCTCTTGTGAAGAACCGGACATCTGTTATAAACAAGATCGGATTTATTCACAAGCGGAATTTATTAAGATTGAAAGCAACGAAGACAAGCCAATCATACAAAGGTTCACTTATTTATTTTACAAGTCCGCCCATAGGCCGACACCCCCTGAGTTGACTATTTAACATATATTACATCTCTCTCTCTCTCTCTCGGGAAGCTCGGATGTCGGATCCCTCATCCGGGTCGGACTCATTGCACGCCCACGGACTTCGGCTACCTCGGACTCCTCGGTCGGTCTTGAGTGCGCCTCTGGTGACTCCACGACACCTAAGTCATCTGCAGCGACCTGTTCTTGGTATAAAGGATCATGGAGGTTATACTGGTGATGGATCTCCTCATGCGGAGCAGCTGTATATGCTTCGAGGTTCGCCACGGATCTGCAGCTCCTCAATGTAGTCATATCCATCATTCCTCGATGCATCGCGCCGTCCAGCTCATCTTTGAAGACGAGCGATGGTTTCTTGGAGCTTGGTGATGACTCGAAGATCCGACTGCTCACACCTCGGTGACCCTCTAGCTCGGACTTCACTTCATCCCTTTCGGCAATTGCTATGCTACGCTCCTTGGTGGCGATAGCTAGCTCGTGAGACAACTTCGGCTATCTTTTGCTTCTTGGTTTCTTCTTCTCAAGATTCGGCTCGCTTGGGCCGGCTTCGGCATCGTTGCGGAGTGGTGCCATCTGGTGACGTGGCACACCCCTAGGACCGGTCTTCTTGCGAGGAGTCTGCTTGGTACGGGCCATCTGTAGGAAGCAAAGATAGAATCTATAAGATTGAGAACCTTAAAGTCGGCAAAGAATAGGATTGATTTTACTTAGCCCAACCACTTTGTTTCGGGAATTAAATTTTTAAACATGTGAATTAAATATGATGCATGATCGGACCTACGGATCGAGTAAAATCTTTTTAATCTTACATAAACATACTTTTAGCAATATAGGGCAAAAGAAAAATACATGATACTCCGCTTAAGACTTTTATAAATAGCACCTACGGGGGGCTACTAGAAAAAATTAAGACGGAGCCGAAGCAATTTAGACTAAAAACCCTATTTTAGCATTTAGATCCAAAACATTTTGAAGTTTTTGAAAAGTAATCTTGTAAGTATCTTTGTAAGTACCGCTCGATACCCTTCCGTGGCGAGAACCTTCTAAATTATATGGCCCACAAGCACCGACCTTGTCCTTAAGACCTCGATCAAACCATGCTTATACACCATATAACCTAGAATGTTCCGTCGGGTGGATCCCCGATAAACCACAAACACTCGGGATCGATACTTACGGATACATCACGATATTACAACAACTTTCATACAAAATACCGAGTAGCGGAAGACTTACAATAACTTAATTTACAAACATTTTGTAAAACTTATACAAACCGTAATATTACAAACAAATGAAGTATCATTATATAACTTTATTACACTCACTCAACAAAAGGTGCCCCGCCCGGAGGCCACTCAATTCACTCTTCCTCGGACACTTCTTCAACAACCGTCATGCGGCAAGGGCCATAGCACGCTTGCCCATGCGGTTCACACCGCAACGGGGTTGAACAAACCCCGAGTACAAAAAAAGTACTCCATAAGACTTACCCGACCAAAATTGGGGAGAAGACTCGGGAATGCTTTGGCTAATAGGAATCAAGGTGAGGCTTTAGCAAGATCAAAAGACTCTTTTTGCTAAAAAAGACTAAGCCAGTCCTTAATGTATCAATCACTTGTCAAACATATACCGAATTCAAAACTTTCCATACTCAACTTCCATTATTACTACGATGCTGGTGCGAGGATCACGGCTCCCATATCGTGGAGCACACGACGATTCGAATCGCTTTATATACCCAAATGGGGGCTTCCTAGCCGCCGCGATGTATGCAGGACCAACATCTTACATACATCAACTCACGCCCGGATTTCTCCTTACCGAACGGAGGTACGAGTACACCACCTCACTACGGCCGCTCGGTCACTTCGGCGGTGCGCATCGTAGGATGGGCACACGCTACTTGTCCGTTCTAGTAAAAGATAGTCCAAGTGGAGTTTACCGCCATTAGCATGCGACTAGTACTATCCAATAACCTCATGATCCAAGGGCCAAGCAACGAATGGTGCTTAACCGACACAAGTGGACGACACTACACCGGGCGGTAGCCCCTCCCGATGCAAGTCACTCCACCGGCGTCTCGATTTACTCATCATCATGTTCTTGGGCGTACCCCTGACCCGGCCAAGGTGAGAGGTAGGCGACAAGCAACATCAAGTTTTCATAAATTCCCTTCAGGGATCTTTGTGATCACACCTTTGTAAACAGTTTTATCAAAACCCTACACTAGTAGCAAGACTAAGCGCATACTAAGCATTTCGAAATCAAAACAGGTATCCAGGATAATATATCAAGGTATGGTAAATGCATCAAGTAGGGTAACACACAACTCCTACACCTAATGCAAGATCATCACATGAAATCATAAAAACTTTTCGAAATACAAGGCGGGGTTTGAATGCATCCTGGGGCTTGCCTTGGGGCTCGATGAAGTGAGGCTCGGCTACCCAATCACCGGGGAGCAGATTCAACCTCTTCGGGGGGCGGAGATGGCTCGACTCCCTCCTCGGACTTCGGCGGCTACACGATACTGAGATGCATGATTATAATGCGGTAAATGAAATGAACATGTGATAACAATGCAACGATTCTTAATCGATCTTGAGTACAACTTTCCTTCACGGTAACCTTATACTAAGAAGGTATAACTAGCGTCGACGACGACGGACTAGCGATACGCAATCAACATGAAATGCCGAAGGTCATCAGGGTTAATGACCTAGGGTCATCACTCAATCCCAAAATCAAGCAACCTTATTAGTGATTAAAGGTGATTACTAATTTATTGACCATTTTACAGTCGTTGAAAGCCACTAATTATTTTGCTAAATGGAAGATTAATTAAGCCCTAATTAACTAAAGGATTAATTACTTAAACATTAATTAATAAGGGATTAATTAAGCATAATACAAAACTTAATCAAAACTTAACCAAACTTCATAATTAAGCTCATTACCATCTAATTAGCACACAAAACAATTTTCATAATTTTTGGAGTTATATTTTAATTATTAAAAATCATGAAAGTTGCATTTATTAATTAAAGGAGCAATTTTAATTATAACTAAAACTTACTGAAAACCATAAGTTAGCATTTTTCATGGACAGAGCATATTATGGAGAGCACTCACATATTTTTATTACATTTTTATCTGCCCAAAATAAAATACAACAAAAAGATGAAAAGTAGTGCTTGAAATTAAAATAGAAAAAAGAAAACCATTTTTCTTTCCCCGCGGGCTCACAGGCGGCCCCAGCTCGGCCCGCACGGCCCGCCCCGACACACGCACGCCAGGCGGGCCGGCTCCTCCTTCTCCTCTCGGCTCGGCTGACAGGCCGGCCCCGCGTCGGCGGCGCCCTCTCCTCTTCTCCTTCTCTCCCGTCCCGCCCCGACAGAATCGCCGGCGACGGTCATCGGCGTCCGTGCTAACGGCGCACCCTCCGTCGAAACCAACTACACCGTTGGACTCCTCTCTCTTCTCCGCACCCGACGAGCTATTACAAAACCTTCTCCGACCACCGGAGCGCGTACACCGGCGACTCGGCTCGCCCGGCGCCGTCGATCCCGGACCGGCTCACGGAACCCTCCGGCGAAACCAAGTGTACTGGGCGCACCCAACACATCACGGTGGACTCGATACCCTACGAATACGACTCGGCGTCTCACCGAGCACGCGACGGCGACGAGCATGCCCACGGCGGACGACGGAGCTCCCGGCGCCCACAACGCCCGACCAACCCACCGCAACTCCGACGCAACCAACCCCGGGTAAGACTCCGGAGCTCACCGCGACTTCAACACAACGGAGAGAGACGGGCTCGGGAAAAGAACGGAGAGTGGTCTACGGCGGTGGCAGGCTGCGGCGGCGCGCGGACCCGATGGCGAGGCGGTGTCACGGCAACTCCGGTGCTCCGCCGCAGAAACAGAGCCGACCACCACACTCGGTGAGTCACGGCGAAGGCGACACGACAACCGGTGGAACTTGAAACACTCCGTGGAGCGCGGGCGAGGTGAGGAAAAACACACGCGGCGCGGCGCAGCGACCGGAGTGGGAGAAGATGTCGGTGCGGGGGAGCAACTCCGGCGATCTCGCGGTGTCACCCGTGGTTCGGAGCGTGCGCAAAGGATGGGCGGAGATGATGACCAGGAGCAATTGGGCAAAGGAGCGTGTGGATTGCGCGAATTTGGTGGAAGAACGGCGACGGTCGACGGCGAATAAAGAAAAGCGACGCCGGCCGGCCGACGCGGCTTTTATAGGGCGAAACGGGGGCTAAACAGGTGGAGGACGACGTCACGATGCCGGTGAGCTGGTTGGCGGCGCGAGAAAAGCGGGAACGCGAGAACGGCCACGGCGGCCGTCGGCCGGCCGGCCGGCATGGGCGCCGATGAGGTGTCCCCCCTTGTCTCAACTCAGAAGCGAGCCAGCACATTTTTCTATTTTCGAAATTATTTTCAAAAATTGTACTGTACACAAAAATATCCCAAAATACAGTTGGCTCAAAATTTTGTGCTCTACAACTTTCATTAAAGAAGTTTTGTCAGATTCAAACTAGTTTTTGAATTTGAACTTCAAGTTTGAATTTAACATAAAACCCTAACTTGAGGGATTTTAAAATTACTTTCCAATTTTGAATAAAAGATGAAAATCTCCAAAAATAAAAGTTGTTCTATTTCTCAATATCTACAACTTTCATTTAGGGAGTTTTTCATGAAACCAAATAATTTTTGAATTAGAGTTTAAAACTCAAAAGGGGACAATTTGAAATTCAAATTACTTTTGAAATTAATCCAAATTTTATTCAAAAACTTGAAAAACTTTGTATACCAAAGTTGTAGAGCTCAAAGAGATGCACAAACTGTATTTTGGAGGTTTTCTCAAATTTTGAATATTTTGAAGTGAAATTGTAAAGGGTAAAAATCACTTTCAAAATCTCCCTTTTTTGAAATGATTTTCAAATTGAATCTTTGGGCAAATAAATTATGATGATGTGGCACTTTTTAAACTCAACCAACAGTACACTTTCAAAGTACAAAGTTCATACTTTGAAATAGTGCTATTGGTTAGCAACTTTTATTTAGAAAATTAATTATAGTTAGCTCACCAAAATTGAAAGTGAAATTCAGAACCCAACACTTAGCCTTCATGCTAAGGTTTGGGATTTGAATTCCAATTTCAAATTTGATTCTTTCTTTTGCACCATTTGCTTTTAGAAAACTTGTTTGGTGTAGGAGTCAGGGTTAGGCAAACACTTGCAAACACCAGGGTTGATTTTAGTTGATTGCTTTTATTGATAAAAGTAAACATGTGAGCAGGATTCAAATTATAAACATAAGCACATGTACTACAAAGGAGCTCAAACAACACCCTAGAATCGTAAACTCATTTTAATTGTTTGAATTAGGGTTTTCTAATCATGAATGCTCATGCAATGATGATGATGACATGGCAGGTTTTGCTTAACGTAACACCGGGGTGTTACATATTCGCATTTCAAGTTTAATTATTACAATATTGCCTAAGATTTTAATTCAATGTCTATGGCAACACACATGTAGGGACTATGGCCAAATGAGAGTTCGAGATTCTCGCTCTCGATGGACACAACTTCCCCACGTGGGCGATGGATCTCAAAGTGAGCCTATCGTTACGCCGAATTCATCGACTATTGCACCTCCCCAACAGGGTCGAAGCGATACCGAGACATACAAGTACACGACCTTATTTCTCATAAGGAACCACATCCACCAGGACCTCAAAGCCGAGTACTGATGGAGGAGGACCCACGCGTCCCCGTGGCTTGCTTTGCAAACACGGTATGAACAAAGAAAAGGCGCCATCCCGCCCGGCAATCAATGAATGGAATCATCTCCGCATACAAGACTTCAAGTCCGTAGCGCGAGTATAACCACGCTGTTCATAAACTCAGTGCCAAACTAAAGTTTTTGCGAGAAAGAACCATCTGATTTGGAGAAAATTGAAAAGACATTGTCTACCATGCTTCCCGCTCAGATGATCATTCAGCAACAATACCGTGAAAGAGGTTTTTTTCGTTTATTCTCGAGTTAATTAGGACTTTGCTTCAGGCTGAAAAGCATAACGAGCTCCTCATTTGGAACTCCAACCTGCGTCCCGTGGGTACTAAGCCTTTGCCTGAAGTACATGCTAATACTCTGACTCAAACACAAAAGGGTGCCACTAACAATGGCAATCCTGGAACCTCAGGCAAGAACAAGCGCAAGCGACAGCGTAAGCCTCGTGGTGGTGCTAAGGGAAAGGACAATTCTAAGTCGAAGAAAGACAAGTCCAAAACTTGTGACAAGTGTGGTTGCTACAACCACCCGACTAAGAAATGCCGGACCCCAAAGCATTTAGTGGACTTGTACATGAATTCCGTGGGACGTGGCCGCTCTGATCAAGGACGCGCCAACAAAGGTGGACAACAGTTTGAAGCACACTTCAACTCCCGACATGATGCCACAGCACAGGCTGCCCCAGGATGCTCCAACTCCGCCCCAGCGGACCCAAGCAACTCCAAGGCCCTCCTTCCACCCGATGGCACCATGGATGACTTAGACAACATGATCGCCGAATACAATGACGATGATCTGTTTGGAGACACTGTTTAGGCTCCTTGTCGTCACTAGTCTTTGAGATACTTTCTCCTTCATGAACAATTGCGCCCCGTGCGTTGTAATAATTTTACTTTGTTTCATGCACATTTGATATTTTATCGTATTAAGTTACATTTAATATACCTATGTGCTATCCATTTTCTATATGCATGTGTTGAGAATTCATTTTTAAATTCTCCATTTAATATAGATTGTACGGGAGTCAATCCGATGGAGGAGATGTGCCTAGTGGACAGTGGTACCACTAACTCTATACTCAGGGAAGTTAAATATTTCCATACTCTCACAAAGAATAATGGAAATGTTTTAACAATCACCGGACGCGATGCCGTAGTAGTCGGCTCTGGACGAGCCACTATCATTCTCCCTATGGGTACAACGATAACAATTGAGGATGCACTCTTGTATCCCGATTCAACTCGTACCCTGTTGAGTTACAGAGATATCCGAAAGAATGGGTTTCATATTGAATCCCATACTGAAAATAATGAGGAGTTTCTTCTCATTACAAAGGATAGCGGATATGGCAAAGAGACACTTGAAAGAGTTCCATCACTTCCGTCCGGATTGTACTTTACATATATCAAACCCGTACCACATGTTGCGTACAAAGTAATTTTTCAGAATGTTAACGCATTCCAAACTTGGCATGATCGCCTTGGTCACCCTGGCATAGGGATGATGAGGAAAATTACAAACAATTCTGTTGGTCATACTTTAAGTGGTGCAAAATTTCCTCAATCTTCCGATTTTACGTGCACCGCATGTGCCACGGGGAAATTAATTTTGAGGCCCTCTTACCTCAAAATCCAAGCCGAACCGCTCAAGTTCCTTGAACGCATTCAAGGAGACATATGTGGTCCCATTCAACCTCTGTCTGGACCGTTCAGGCACTTCATGGTTTTAATAGACGCATCCACAAGATGGTCTCATGTGTGTCTTCTTTCCACACGGAACTATGCATTTGCTAAGATCATCGCTCAAGTTATCAAACTTAGAGCGCAAAGATCTGAACACCAAATCCAGTCAATCCGAATGGATAATGCCGCTGAATTTTCCTCTCGTGCTTTCAATGATTATTGCAAGGCCTTAGGAATTCAAGTTCAGCATTCGGTCCCATATGTACATGCTCAAAATGGTTTGGCTGAATCCCTCATCAAGAGGATTAAACTTATTGCAAGACCACTACTACTGAATAGCAATCCGCCAACCTCATGTTGGGGTCACGCTTGAGCTTACACGCCGACTTGATTCAATTGCGTCCAACTGCATACCATGCAACGTCCCCGTTGCAACTAGTGCGTGGAAATCCACCAAGCATTTCCCATCTGCGAAAGTTCGGTTGCGCTACATACGTACCGATCTCACCACCGCAGCGTACATCTATGGGCCCTCACAGGAAATTGGGGATCTATGTGGGATATCAATCTCCGTCGATCATAAAATACCTGGAGCCCCTCACAGGGGACCTATTCACGGCCCGGTACGCTGATTGTATCTTCAACGAAGATCATTTCCCACATTAGGGGAGACCTCAACAACCACAAAGAATGCCAGGAAATCAATTGGGATGCCATAGTCATCTCAAACGCGGATCCACGTACTTCAGAAACTGAGCTCCAAGTTCAGAAAATCATTGATTTGCAACACATTGCAAACAACACGCCAGATGCATTTACTGATTATAAGGGTGTTACAAAATCCTATAATCCTGCGAGAAACGTCTTGGGAAAAGAGTAGAGGTACCAACTAAAACTACTCGGCTCCCCAGCTAAGAGGGGGAGAAGTACGGTACGCTCCCAAGGATACAAACTCCTAGCAAGCAAAGGAAAAGGAAGAACAAAACTTCCAACCCAGTAAATGCAACTCAACCCCATGTTGAGAAACACCCAGTGGAGGTTCAACCTTCACATCCCACATCAACAGTGCACTCAATTACTGATGTTGGGACATCGAAATGCCCCGATGCAACCATTTTGGGAAATGATGATGCGTCTCAAAGGGTACATGAAATTTCCATCAATTATCTCGAGTCTGGAGAATCATATGACCGTAAGACTACTGTCGTCGACATTTATTTCTCCGCAATGATTGCAGAACTCCTCCTAAATGATCCAGATCCTAAGACCATGGCGAGTGCAAAAAGCGCTCGGACCGGAACCTATGGAAGGATGCAATCCAGGCGAAATAGCCTCGCTCACCAAGAGGAAGGTATTCTCTCATGCAATGCCTACGCCTCCAAAAAGTATTCCCCGTGGGATTCAAGTGGGTTTTCACCCGAAACGGAATGAGAACAACGAGGTGGTGAGATACAAGGCGAGGCTAGTAGCACAAGGGTTCACGCAGAGACCCGGCATTGATTTCAATGAAACTTATTCTCCAGTTATGGGTGGAATTACGTTCCGATACTTAATATCTCTGGCTGTACAAAATCATCTATCCATGCAGTTGATGGATGTAGTGACTGCATATCTCTATGGGTCACTCGATTCGGACATATATATGAAGGTTCCCGACGGAATCTCTATACCGAATCAAAACTCAAATCGCAACATGTACTGCGTAAAAGCTTCAAAAGTCACTCTATGGCTTAAAGCGGTCGGGATGAAATGTGGTATAACCGACTCGTGAATACCTTCTGCGAAGGGATACACCAACAAAGATGATTGTCCATGTGTCTTCATCAAAAGGTCCCAAACGGGATTTTGCATTATATCTGTGTATGTTGATGACCTAAACATCATCGGCAACCAACAAGATATCGATGAAGCCTGCAATCATCTCAAGACGGAGTTCGAGTTGAAGGATTTGGGTCACACCAAATTTTGCTTAGGTTTACAAACTTGAGCACCTTTCAACTGGAATCTTTGTGCATCAATCGCCTATATCCGAGAAAGTATTGGAGAAATTCAATATGGATAAATCCCATCCCTCTAGAACTCCCATGGTCGTTCGGTCTTTAGAAATGGAGACCGATCCATTCAGACCGCTGGGATGAAGGAGAGAAAATTCTGGGACCGAAGTTCCATATCTCGCTCTGCCGTTGGAGCGCTCATGTACCTCGCAAACTGCACCGGGCCCGACATTGCATTTGCGGTGAACCTCGCTAGCCGTTCATGTTGCTCCCACCAAACGCCATTGGGCCAGAGTGAAACATATCCTCGGATATGTGAATGGCACAAGAGATCTTGGACTATTTTTCAAGAAGGTTCCAAATTCAGACTTGGTGGGATACAATCGATGCTTTGGATATCAATCGATCCCCATCATGGCAAGTCACAAACAACAAAGCTTTTGTGTTCTTACACAATGGAATGACCATCTCGTGGAAGTCCTCCAAACAAACTTTGGTGACTACATCCACAAATCATTAAAATAGTCGCACTATACGAGGCTTCACGTGAATGCGTTTGGCTTCAGATGATGATAAACCACATACAACGGTCATGTGGTATTGGTGTCATCAACACACCAACCATTATCCATGAGGATAATGCCTCTTGTGTTACAGTCTGCGACAAAGCTACATCAAAAGCAATGTCACAAAAACACATTTCCCCTAAGTTGTTCTATCCTCACGAATTACAACAAGAGGGTGAAATTGAGATCTTGCAAACCAGGTCATGTGACAATCTCGCTGATTTGTTCACTAAGTCCCTACCAACCACTCCATTTGAAAAATGTGTTAAAGAAATTGGTATGCGACGACTTAGAGACTTGCAAGGTTCAGGGGGAGAAATCTCCTAGACATTGGCTTGTTCAAAGCATCATATTGTACTCTTTTCTTTTTACGAGTTTTCTCCTCATAAAATTTCTCGTATTAAGTTTTTAATGAGGCAATATTAACATAAGCATATGTCATATTCCTAGTTTTCCCCACAGGGGTTTTTAGAGGGATATCAAAGACATTTATTGCACTCTAAACTACATGAGTTTTCTCCTGAAAAGGTTTTCTCATATGGGTTTACAATGAGGCAATAATCATTATGTGCTATATTTTCTCCTTGTTTTCCCACTGGGTTTTAAGGAGTTTTAATGGCATATCCACAAGTATTTTTCCTCGTTTTTATCCTACAGGAATTTTTGGAGGAACCATACCATTCATTGATCTCAAGGACGGATTCGATCAAGGGGGAGTGTTACAACTACAAGAGATGGATGATCTCATCCCTATCCTCAACCTTGGATACCCGGGAATTTTATCCGTGAAGGAACGATCGTTTCCCCTCGCACGGGAATATCTCCCGCCTCCCGTGGAAACTCCCCACGACCCCCGCCTACGACCTCGCATCGTGGGCGTGGGAGTCGTGGGCGCGATATT